>CM038702.1:42130497-42155497 GCA_021613375.1 Megaleporinus macrocephalus
AGCATAACCACAAAAAATAAAAGCCGGAGCTTAATTCACATTATCGTTTTGATAGTCACAAACACACACCCACAAGGACATACACCCCTCACACACCCTTTTCCCTCCCAGTGAATGCATAAAATACACAGTAAACTAAATATCAGGTGGTGTTTGTAGCAATTTAGAGCCTAAAATCCACCAAATCCAATAAAGCGAGAATATTCAGTTCAGTTTGTTTGCAGTAAGTGTGTCAGCAAGTGTGGGACAAGCTTCAGTATAGTAAATGAGTGTACAGTAGTCTTACTATATGCAATTTAAGCATTAAAATGTTAAGTCTCGTGTCTTATTTTATCTTTATATATTTACTATTCCTCTTTAATACAGCAAAAATATTTTTATCGATATATTACTCGATGGAATAATCAATAGAACACTCGATTACTAAAATAATCAATAGCTGCAGCCCTAGAGACCACCTTTCATTCATTTAAATTCCAGACAAAACAGCCGCTCAGGAGATATTGCTGTGGAGGTCTGCTTTCGAATATGCAAAATGCAATGGAAAACAGAACTTTTTCAAAACTGAAGCTCATCATTGTTGTTCAACTCCACTCTTGCTTCAGATCCACAGATGTTTTGTCCATCCTTCCACAGTGAGACTGCTCCTCAACACTGTGAGTCTGGAAAGATGTGTTGCTGTCAGGAAATAATTACTGAGGAAAGAGATAAGAAGGCAAGTTGTGAATCTTGGGATTGCTTGTATCCTGAGAAGCAGAAAATGCGAGCAACTTTTAAGACTGGACTTGTGCAAAAACATTATTGCAAGCTGTGATGAAGTCAAAGGGTGGAGACAGTAGGTGAATTCTTTAAAAAGATGGTTCTTTAAGGGGTTTTTAGTGAAAGGATACATTGTTTATATCGAATTCTGTAGCGTTATGAAGGTCGAGAATCTGTATAGAACCATTTAAAGGAACTTTAAAGGTTATTTGCATGATGAAATGGTTCTTCCAGGTGATGGAGAATGAGTTGTATAGGATTGTATGTAGAACCGTATTGGAAATGGTTCTTCTATTGCTTCTATTGTTACTAGCTTGAGATCATTAGAATTAGAACTAGGCAATATTTGCCACATGTTTTGCACACAGCGGAATTTGACCTCCACATTTAACCCATCTGTGCGGTGAAACACCCACATATACACACACTAGTAAAATAAACACTAGAGGGCAGTGAACACACTTGCCCGGAGGCAGCACCATCCACAGCACCCGGGGAGCAGTTCGGTGCCTTGCTCAAGGGCATTTCAGTCATGGCCTGCTGGTCTCGGGGATCGAACCGGTAAACCTTCTGGTCACAAGACTGGATCCCTAACCTTAAGCCCACGTCACCACAGTAGCAGAAGGCTTTGTGGTGCTGTATAGAACCATTTTAAAAAGCACCATAGAGAACCCTTTCAATCTGAGAACCCATTTCACCATTCATATAACCTGTTAGGCATACAAATGGTTCTTTAAAGTGTTCATGGTTCTGTATAGAAGTAGTATATTTACTGAAGAACAGAGTGTACTGTTTCTTTTTTAATTATTTTTTTAGAAATATGAAAAAATAGTGATCTGTACTAAATGATGCACTTTTGTGCAGTACTCTGTGTGTGTGTGTGTGTGTGTGTGTGTGTCCTTGTGTTCATGCTTTATCTAGTTTGTGGTTATGGACAGTTGTGAATGCAGGTTTTTGACAAATGGGTTTCATCACTTCTGGAGAATTTTCTGCTTGGGTCACCCCCACCGTGTGCACGTGTGTCTGTGAGTGTGTGTCTGTGTGAGTGTGCGTGCGTGTGTGTGTGCACACGTGTGTGAAGAATGGCCTGAGGCCTCTGCACCCTGCTTGGTCGTGGTCACCCCTCTTGGCGCTCTGGTGCTATCTCCAGCTTCTACGCTACAAATGTTCCCATCCATCTTCTTGTCCCATTACATTTTTCTGAGTGATGGTCCTCAGCCATTAAAATTGATAGCAGGAGAACAAAGGAGGAGAAAAAAGAAGTATGCGTCACTTGATTGATCTCATGTCCACAGTCTGGAGATTACAGCAAAGTATTTTATATAATAGAGAGTGAGAGAAAAATAGATACATGCAGTGGAAAGGAGAGGGTGTGTTTTGCAGTCATACCCGCAGTTTTGATTTTCTCTCCCAATGACAATCCTCTTCAAGTCTCATTCCATTTAATCTCCTTCACCTAAATGTAAACTCCATCAGTTGCATGTTGTCGGGAACACATGTCGTCTTTCATTCACAAGGCTGGAGTGGTACTGTCCCCCATTATTCCATCTTTTAAAGTAGAAATAGACCGTATTGTGTCATTATCATGATAAATTGCTTTTCTGAGCATATTCCCCATATGCTTTGTTTTTTATTTTTCCCTAGAGGTCCAGTTATGATGTTTGCATGAATTTGTTTTATCAAAAAACAGCATTTTTTGGTAAATGTGACCATTTATCACACTTTCTCTATGCCTTGCATTAGTCATAGTTTTTGTTTCTGTGCCTATAAGACTGATGTATGTAAAAGACCTCTGTGCTGGCTGCCTTGTATGAGTGCCACATTCAAACAGCAGCCCAGGCTAAAACACTCACCATGAATGGATGGAGCTAAACTATAGGTGGATATTATGCAAATGAGTTTTAAAAGAACAGTCAGTTTTGCAGTTTCCATATGTGGACCATATGGAATGGGCGTTGAATTATACATATTTAACATTTAAAAGTGTTTCTGTACAACATCAAATGGTTTTATTTTGATATTTTAATAAGTATTTGGATTTGTATACCTATTAAAAAAAAACAAATACCAAATCTCATGATACGTATGACCTACTGTGGCAGCAGGCCTGTTCAAAAAATTTTCTTATCCATACTAATTTCCGTTTACATTTATATGTATAGAATTTGGCAGACACTCTTAGGATTCTAGGCCAAGGATATGGTATAGTGTTATTGCCCACGTGGGGAATCAAACCCCAGTCTACTGCATGGATTGCATTGGTGTAACCCACTATACTATACACTATACCAACCACAAATGCGACTAGTCTAATAGCTTTGAAAAGCCACTGATTCACTATATTATACCTACACACAGCCTATTTAAAATAAATCAAATGAGCTGTTTCCTAAGCAGTTTGGGAACTTTCTGTTGGAGCACAGTTTTATTCCTGTTCTGAGCCCTTTCTAAAAGCAGCTAAAGGAAAGAGCGGGAAGGGGCAGGGATATTTGGTAGATCACTGCCCCTTCATATCTCGTGCAGCTCATCCACTGCAGGAGGTTATGTAAGCAGAATTTCACTTTTAATATCGTCAGTGTGCCGGTCGGCCTCCTCTCTGCTGAACATTTTTTGCAGTGGCTTATATGATACATCAAACGTCTTCCAGCTTTACAGCAGTTCGTTCCGGTCTACCATTTTCAAGCACACTTCATTTGCTCATAAACTAATTGTCAAGCCGTTCATGAATAAAGATTTCCATCATGTTGGAGGAGAGAAAACGCAGACATGCAGTGCAGGAAAGGCTTCAGGGGTGAGTTTGGGAAGTACTCTAGTAGTGCTAGTATTTATACCTGGGTGAGTTTTAGGGTGAAGAGAGAGAGAGGGTGTATGTAGGATGGGTTTTAATTGCCTGATTCTGAAAGAAACACATCTTCTCTATTGCTACTAAGGGGATTAGCAGAGGTCCATTTCTCTGAGTGTTTGGTTCCAGTAAAGGCCGGCCTGCTCCATTACCCCGCTATTGTTGAGCGTAATAGCAGAGCTTTGAGTGAGAGTGAAAGTGCATGCGGTGGCACAGGATAGTGCATGTTCTGTGCAGTGACATCATTTTCATGCTGATTGTGCTTGTTTGTTCTTTAAATGTTGCGTGTGAACTTTAAAGCTCTGCATGTGGCCCACGATTCAGTTCATCATTCTGTTTCTACTATAGCTTTATTACAAATTAGTTCATGACAGTTACTGAATAATAAGCCTACAGCTCAGGTAAATGTGTGTAGTCTGTTTTTTGGATACTATACTGAGCCTTTGTTGTATGGTTGGGGTGTGTTAATCAGAAGTACAGACTTAAGACTGTGCGATGTACAGCCAGATATGAACTCATTGAGCTTCATCAGAGAAGTCCTCTAAATCTCATTGGTCAGGATTTAAGCGAGAGCTGATGAATTGACCTTTAGCGCTAGCTATCACCTATTCCTTATTCCTGTAAGAGCAAGGCTAACCTTTAGAGCTATGTATCAAATTCACGGCCAATCGTTCTGACCCTGAAGAGAGGAGGAGAGGCTCCTTTGAATATGAAAGTGAATGTTTTTCATTTTCATCTCATTAGTTTTTACTGTCATATCATGTCATTTTATCACATCTACATATAATGTTATAGATAGACAGGCAGGCAGATCGCTTCAATAAAGGAATGGTTTAATGAAACATTAAAATTAGCAAATATCAAATTCATGCAGTTTTCCACGTGCCGAAGATTTAGTCTTAAGGTCAAGAAAGTCCAATTTTGCTGCTTAAGCTTAGAACGCAATCAAAAGAACGCAACCGGCATAAGTTGTACATGTAATGGAGGAATGAACAGTGCATGCAAGGGGGGTGTTCTCAATAACCTTTCAGTGTGTAATGTGCAATGTGCCTGGGATCCAGTTATTTTATTTAAAATTATGCTTTTTATCAACTATATGTAAGTTCCTTACCTTTAGCTTTGAATATTCCTGTTTTATTCCTATTCATTCACAGTAAATCCCATAATTACCTGTCAATTCCTGTTAATTCCCATGGTAAATTTCCCAACTTTGAAAATTACCAGAATTTTGCAACCCTAAACATTATTAACAAACACTATAAGTCAATAGTCACCCAAATGACTGTTGCTGTCAACAGTGTTCAGCTACACAGTGAGGATTTGTTCATTTTTATTATTTCATATTGTGTCATTTTGTGCCCTCTAACAGCCCTTTTACCCAGTTATTCTTTTATGTGCCTGGCCATTAACCATACCATGACTAACCATAACATAAAATCATACAAGTTTCACCATTGCAGGAGTAAAATATCTAATTAGTGTCTGGACTCAACATGTGGAATATAGAGTCAGTTACTTGGTGACCACTAAAAACACATAGTATGGGTCTCCAGCAGGACAGTCTGCAGTTTTGTCTTTATCTTCTTCAGTGTCATTTCTAGAGAGTGTAGACTTTGTTTAGTTTTGTCATTTGCTCTTTTTTAAACCCTGGAGTTACAAAGTCAGACAAAAAAAGTGTGCTGTGTATGGAACAGTGTTAGTCAAGCTATTGGTTATAAGAATGTCAGTATTGGCAGGTTTGTTAGCATTTCTCAGAGCCAAACTATCGATCCTGTATCCTCATGCAGTTGTCAATCACAGGAGAATCGCTGCTGAGTGGCACCTGCAGTGAGTGAGAGAGATGTTTTTTTTCTGCCCTGGCTGTCAGAAGCTGCCGGTCAAAGGGCGAGTCAGTCTCCGTGGCATTACTCACAATGTTGCCGTATTGTTTGTCTCCTCTTCAGAGGGCAATAAATGAAACATTGCACCATATTTCCTCTATTTCACTGGCACAGACACATTATTAAATTCAGTGGCGAGAAGCTGTAGCAACCCCTCCACATAAATGACACTTTATGCATTTCAAAGCAGCAATCTCCCTCCTTTATGGCTGGGCGTAAATCGGACTGAAGGGATTGTTTGTAGCGTAATGAAATGCCTGGCTCTCCTCGTGCGTGTGGGGTGACAACATCTTCAACAGCTTGGGCTGCAGGCTTTGAACACTGAATAAAACCGAAAACATACAACGTAGCCTGATGAAATCATATACAGGGGCTGGCTAGCCGTCTGGCATTGGACAGGAGCCGCCAGGCGCCTGATTATTCTCATTTAGCCAGTTAAGAGGACACATGTCCTCTGTTCCAATTAAAGCATTGAGCCAGAGAGGTGAGGGGAGCTACTATTAGAAACCTTTGAATGCTATAATGATGGGTAATGATGGGTTATCTACAGAGCTGATGGCTTAGTGAGATGCAGGTTGGATGGATTTATGGACCCAGTTCTGCATTTGCATTCGTGTTTCTTTCTAGTGACATTTTTAAACCCAACAAAACTGAGACGGACTGCTGCTAAGCGTACCAGCTCTGTTTGCTTTTCCACAAGCAGCCTTAACGTCTGCGATTGTTTCATTGGCCATGAGTTGTTGCATAGCAGTAGGACTCAGCTGAAGAGGGCGCGTTTGCATAGCAGTTTATAGAATTGTCTGCTTTTGTCCTTCATGTTGTGCCACATGACCTGTTTACATTTTATATTCAAGCTGATGCACCAAGGTTTAATCTCTTAAACTGTGGGGGTGTTATTCAGATAGATCTTAAGACTTGTTATTCAGTAACCTCGAAGTCCAGACAGTATAGTATTGCCTGGATTCATACAGCCACGGCTGTTAAATCGGCCCTTCGTTTTCAGAGATGTGTTATGCGTGTAGCAGTCACAGACAAAAGGTGTATTTAAAATAATAGGGCGAGGTCAAAGATCAACATTCAAGTACGTCTGTACATTGGATGCCTTTCATCCAGTCAGTCCGATAAATCCAGCTGATGCACAAAGCTTGAACTCATACGCATCAAAGTTTGAACAAGTGCAGTGTACATGACACTATGAGACTAATGTTTACTAAGATGATGCTCACAGTGTACTCTTTGGTCAGAAAGGTTGTGTTGGGCTATGCTGAAGATGAAGAGAGTATCTATAAACAGTCTGTTTATTTCTGATTACATTTGGAATTCTGTTGGAAAGACCACTGAGAATCAATTCTAAGAATTGCTGTAATGCTAAATTTTGACCTCTTGTTTAAATAAGGGGCAACCCATGCAATAAAGGAAGAGAATCAGTGGCTCAAGGAAAACATTTGCAGTAAATGGAGGAATACATTTATAGCTGTTTTTAATTAGAAACAAAAAACCTATTTAAAACTTACTTTAACCGGTACGAGTTAAACTACAACATGTGCTAATGCTGGAGCTAAGATGTGTAACGTTACATAAGAGGCAGTCATCGTTTCCTATACAAGGTCATTTATTTTCTTTTCAGTCGAAGGTGTGGAAACATGTTGGCTTATCAAGGTAACATTGAGAACAGAAAAGCATGTTTTCTTCATATTAACTTTAGCATACATGGTTATCTTGGCAGCACTACGTTAGACCTCAAAGTCATGTCCATGTATGACTTACAGACGCAAATACAGTAACGTGTAGTAAATGTTTATACAGACCTGTGACTTTTTAACATTAAGAGTTTTACATGGAGTGAGTTGACCCTATGATAATCTCAGGAATTCATTCCCTTTAATATTTATTTCATATTTTGTCAAGCTGGCAAAGTAACATTCTATGTTTTTAGCTATTCGCTGAGGGGTCAGGGACAGACTGTTGTATGGGCTTTTTTTCTGATTAAAAGCGATTGGAGCTGTTGGACTCAGATGCTATTCTGTTCAATACCAAAATGAAACTTCCCTGTCCTGAGAGAATCCTAAGAAAGCCCAGCTTGCATATCCCCAGGACTATTTCCAGCCAGCCCCCACTGAGTTAGAGAAAGGACCTATAGCGCATTGACCTTTGCCATCGGGGTAGGTGGGATAATTTAGGCTCCGGCACCTTCCATTTTTCTGCCGGTCTCAAAATTAAACACCAGGACAGCACTGCAGCTTGGAGTCAATGATGGTCAGGTTTGTTTATGTTTGCACAGGGAGGGCTCGTGTGCGAGGTTTTATTGAAGTGAACTGACCCCTCACAAGTACAGGCCAAATGCACGATCATCGCTTTTTATATTCCCCACCTAAAAAGAAAAATAGGTGCTCCAGGTAACCGAGCGGTGGAATAGTTTAAAGCCTGCTGCTCTGTTTTACTGCCTTTAGTGAATCTCTCTTTGGGAAAATATTGGACTGGTCCTCTCTCTTATCTCCTCCATTTGTTAATAACTGCGCGTCCTCTATCCTTCTCCAACTTATCTCCACCTCAATATCTGCTCTGGCATTTGGAGAAATGTGGAGGTGTCAGAATGGAGGTGTTCATTTGATCTGTTATCAATAAGGAGGCTTGCAAGAGTCACCTGTCTCTCTCTGTAGGACTCGCTGCTGCTGGTGGGGGTGGGGGTGGGGGTGTGGGGTTGAGCACTCACAGAAAATCTGGCTTTGGGGCAACACAGAGACCCCCGCTAAGATGCCCATTCCGCATGTCAGTCTGCAGGTCAGTGGCCACTCTCTGCAACCTACCTGATAAGGCTGAGTGTGGCACAGGGGCTGATGGGAAGGCGGAGGGACTGATGAGAGGCTGACACACCTCTGAGGTTTCTCATCTTGTCTGGGTGAGCGCAGACAGGAGATGATAAGCAGCCGGACAAAAGCGAACCGCCGTCCATTTACATCCTCAGCCTGAAAGGCTTCACTATACAGAGTCTAGACACAGGGGCCGTTATTAGCCAAACTAATCTTCTCTGTGTGTTCTGATATCACAAGGAGGTGTTGATGATACCTTCCAGGTTTAAACAAATCAATTTTCACATCTTATCTTATTCAATATTGCCCTAAAGCCACACTTTGTTAGGCACTTCCCTAAGCAGAAGAATCTGATGTTGGCAAGTGTGTTGAAAAAGTATTCAAATGGAGAACTTGGTGAAGGACGTGTCCTCTAGGGATGTAAGTGAAATACATTTGCATTGACATTCATGGTATTTGGTAGACGCTCTTATCCAGTTTACATGTACACAGGTAGGTGAAGGTAGTGTGAAGACATATTTGGTAGACGCTCTTATCCAGTTTACATGTACACAGGTAGGTGAAGGTAGTGTGAAGACATATTTGGTAGACGCTCTTATCCAGTTTACATGTACACAGGTAGGTGAAGGTAGTGTGAAGACATATTTGGTAGACGCTCTTATCCAGTTTACATGTACACAGGTAGGTGAAGGTAGTGTGAGGAGTCTTGCCCTCTTATTGGTATAGTGTAAGGTGGTTGCCCAGGTAGAAAATTGAACCTACAGTGTGGAGGGCAGCAGTGTAACCCACTACACTACAACTTCATCAGGATTATGATGATTTTGAGTTTGAGACCTAAACATTTAGCTGAATCTTCTTTTGCACTGGTGGTCTCCTGCGTTATCGGACCTGACACCTCTGACTTAAAAATTCAAATTCAGATTTTTTCAGATTTCAGGATTTACAGGGCAACTCACAGCCGCACACACACGCCACACACACACGCCACATTTCAGTGGTTCTTTTTTTCTCTAGATTCAGTAGTTCTAGTTTTTTTTTAAATTGTGACAAAATTAAAGAAGCTGAAGTTTAGTTTATGAAAAATATATTTTTTAAAGCAGTAGAATAAAGCATTACTTATTTCCTCTTACATCACCATGCTGTCCACTCCATTACTAATTTCTGATCAAGAAATTCCCATCTGATTGTAATTCTGATTGTAAAATGTGCCAGAGAGGGGAAATCCAGGTTAAAATCAAGATATAAGTCATGTAGTGTTGGTCTAGTTTTGCTGCAGGATGTAAAACACTGAATTAAAATCATTATGTTCATAGTTCATGTAGCACTACTAGCTTTTAGCAGTTCCAATTTTATATCATGACATATTGTGTGTTATGAAAACATGTTCATATAACCTTTTACAGATATTGGCTCTAATGTAACAAAATCATATGTTTCCAACATTTTATAGAGAACGTTCTTGATAATAATATTTATTTAATTAACATGGATTTTTTAGTATTGGGCAGTTTTTGTTGGTTTGTTTATGATGTTCTGACACAAAAAAATATAAAAAGTGTCCAAAAGTATCTTCTAAATGTTGAGTTCAGCTACTTTAAAGGTGCTACTTTAATTGTTGACACAACCTTTCAGTTGTGGACAGTTTGTGCAGTCTCCATAGAAAAATATTGCTAGTAGAATGAAATGCTCTGCAGCAGCTGCATATGAGCCTAAGTTGACCAAATCCAAAGGCTAGAAAGATATAAAGCCCCCTGAGACTGGGCTGTGAAGCTTTGGAACTGCATTCTTTGGAGTGCTGGAGCTCCATCCAATAGCTTTGGGCTGAGCTGGAGTGAACATTGTGATCCAGAAGAAATAATCCTACAGCCGTACATGACATCACCAATGCACTTGTGGCTGACTGCAAACAATTCCCCATGGCTATGTTCCAATATCTAATGTAAAGCCTATGAGTAAGAATGTATTCTCTTACTGCAGAAAACAAATTCCCTATTACAACCCTTAATTTTGAAAGAATCATTGAATGAATAGGTGTCTAAACTTTATTGGTGTGAATAGTGAATTTGTTGTGTAGTGAGAGAGTTTTAGTTGTGCTTCCTCCCATTCTGTCCTTTCTGGCACATTCCTGACCAACTCAGAGCAGAACAGCCAGAAGGTGGAGGAGAAAGATGTCCATTACTGTCAATGTAGTAGCGGAGGGTTAACACTCACTGCATCATCACTCATGTCAGCTCCTCTTCAACAAACACATCTGTCAATCACCTTTGGTTTGTGTGTGTGTGTGTGTGTGTGTGTGTGTGTGTGTGTGGTGGGGAAAGTGCTCTCGGGATTATGATGGCACTCAGTGAAGGGGAACATTATGAGAAGTCGTCAGTCAAACCTGCGATGACGAGATAGTGTGCAATGCCGGGAGCAGACTCAGGGCTGTCTCTAGTCACCCATAAAGCTGAATAAATGGGTTGTGTGTATGATGATAATTTAAGATGCAATTATGATACATTATAATGACGTATAAAGATCAGTCATGCATGTGTTTTATGATTTTCCAGCTGACTATAAATACCTGTAGTAAGTGACATTATCAGTCTTAAAGAATGTTCAAGAACTCCACGAGTTCTAGATATGAATCACTGCGTTTAACTTGTTACAGTCATATACTAAACCTAATTCAAAGGTATGAGTAGTCTTTCCACCATTTATCCGGCCTCTACATAAACTAAACATTATGTGACGAATGGCCCAATACAGTTGATCCAGAATGACTCCCAGTTGCATTGAGGCTGTACTAGATAAGATACATTTTGTTAAAATCTCTGCAGAGCTTGTGGGTCCCACCGCAGTAAGTCACGCCATGGGACTAAATTTCACTGTCATGTGCAGGACTCGGTGGTCAACCAATCCAGTGTTTGCGGGAGCGAGACAAAATATACATGTCGTTGCTGTCCAAAGAAAAATGAGTCTTCAAAATGGCAACTTTACAGGAGAGGACAAAAACTTACTTTACTGTTTATGTAAGTCAATGGACCCAACAATGGAATTTTGGAGCATTTCTATTAGGACTGATGGACTGATCAGCGTTTTTGAGGCTGATTCCGATCGAGGGCGGGGTTAAATGCCACGGCAGGGTTACATGTAGTTATTAGCGCAAGCAAGTCATGAAACGTGGTTATCTAACGCTATGAATTTAATTACTTTGCCTGTTATTCGTTTAGCTCTCTGGTTGTTGCTGCTGTACTGTTCGTACCAGTCAGATCTGGTCTACACGGTGTTCTGGGTTGTTTGTTTTGTGCTAGCTTCGTGTGCTAGCTCTGCTGTTTGCTGATACTCACTGTATTCAGCCGTGTGGGGTACTCTTAGGTGCCGTATCAGATCAGTAGTGTTAAATGTCTTTGGTTCCCCCACGAGACACGTTGATTTTATAGATGTTACAGATCGCCCTGGATGAGTCTGCATCACATACGGTAACAAACTGCCGGACGGACATGCGGTAAATGCCGTAACCTCTCGCGAGGCCGCTGCTTCAGTCAGTCTGTGGAAAATGAGACGGTATGTGTTTCCACCTAGCGGTTCAGATAGGAATTGCAGGGAGCTGGCTGGAGGGCTCCTCTTCCTGGATGAAACACTAGCTGTAAATACAGAAATTAGGCTCATTTGTTTAACACCATCGATCAGCTCTCGGGATCAGCTAAACTGGAGAAATATCTGCCGATCACCAATCACATATTTTGATTAAAAATCGTCCGATACCGATACATAGCCGATCGATCCTTCCATCTCTAATTTTTATTGGTCCATCGTGAAACTTTTACAGGATATAAAGAGCAGCTGTCGTGTTCAAATGATATAGAAAAATGAAATGTTTTTCTTTGGAGAGCGACAATATATAAAATACAGTTCACATCCATTAATAAATGTATAAAATGATAATCATGCAGTAATAAAGATAAACGTAAAGACAGCAAGATAATCTATAGGTATAAGCTAAATAGACTCGTTCTAGTAGTTTCAAAGCAGTCAGTCAAGTGAGCAACACATGAATTGTCCTGTTGTTCTTCAGAAATAGTGCAGCCTTTAGACGGGCAGTTGGCCTCCGCTGTGGAAAGCGCTCTAAAGTAGGACAAATGTTGGCGCTTTTTGGCGAGAGTCATCCTGTAAAGCCTGAAACAGTCCTTTTAAAGGTTTTAGGTGGTTTGCTGGGGTTTTCCAGACCAAATCAAATTCCTTTGTGTATTAACGTTTCACGCAAATGCTTTAGGTTCAGCTTAGTGTTCAGGTCTCAAATGCAAAATCAAGATTATACTGATGAAGATACGATGACAATAGTAGGTCATTCACTTACTTCCCCAAAAGACACGTCCTTCATCCACTCATGCATACATAGTGCATACATATCCTTCATCCCGAAACATACATTAATTTATAGAAAATATTAAGAGCAGTTTTGCCCTCTTCTGTAAAGCTTCCATGTTAAAGATATAAGTTTGTGTTTGTCAGTAGTCGTATATTCTTAGAGTTAACTGCTAGAAATCCTTTTATTAATAGATTTGTAAAAGTGGAGCAGAGATAAATGCTGTACTTTGCCTGAGCGTTTCAGACTATAAGTCTGGAATCAGGCCTTTTCCAGTGAGTCAGTTCAAAGAGCTTATTCAGACATACAGTTATCGCATGTTCTGTTTAGATAATCTCACATTTTATCCACCAGACAGTAGTTTAGGCTAAAGGCTGTGACTGCACTTAGAGGTCAGTGGAGAACTGAACTTTCAGTCTCAGAGAAACTGATTTTCCCTTGAAGCCACTGTTGTACATGGAGAAACTGCCGGAGTGGTCATGCACCAGCCCTCGTTGTCTGGTATGTGCACATCGAGGGAGAGATATCACCTGAGGGCGTTGGAACTGCTGATTTGGAAACAGTGCTTTCCTTAAAGGCTGCTGTGGGACAGCTAAAGGGGAAACCTGGCACTAATCAATGAGAGAGAGAGAGAGATGGAGATGGAGATACCGCTTTACGCCGCCTGTCGTCTCCCAGCGGAGCGAATGTTTATCGGTTCTGGCAATGAGCCAGATGTGTGAAACCGGGGTGTCCCACAGGTTCTGGACTACAGGTCATTAACCGACATTGAAATTCTCCCAGTAGCCTCTGCGTATGCCTCTACATCATGCTCTGGGGTCAGAAGAGCCCTCATAACATTGACCATCCTCTAAAGAATCATGCACAGCCCTCAGCAGCCTAGCTGCCTATTCAGCTCCCAAAGCATCGTAGGAGAACCTTTCTGCTCTTCTTTCTTCCCGTCTGAAGGCGTGAAAATGACAAAAGAATACCCCCAAAAAACGAAGAAAAAGAAAATGAGGGCTTTCCTTGTGAAACCTGCATGTATCATCATAGTTAGCAGAATGAAATGACTCTACAGGCTCAGTTTTGTTGCGTTTGTTGTCAGATTACAAGTTCTGGAGGTATGAACATAGATGGAATTCTGTTGCTTGTTGTTGATAGTAGAGACTGATTGATGTATACGCTGTGACGTATTGATTTAAATGAACTGAAAAGTTTGATAAACAGTAATACTGGTCAGTGCCTGTCCAGGATGTTTCCTGCCTTTCGTCCAATGAGCGCTGGGATAGGCTTTAGCACCCCCCCCATAGCCTGGAACAGAGGTCACTAATAGGTGGACCGTGGTCCGCGTCCGGACCCAGATGTTGTCCAATGCGGACTCAAAACGATAAACTATTGAGAAGGATTTAATTTCAATAGTGTTTATTTTGGGCGACGGATCTTTACTAGTCTTCACAGTATACGGGCTTTGCGGCCCAGTAAACTCACACACCAATCATGTACATTGTAAGATCACCAAAGGCGCTCCTCAGCCAATCAGGCCTGTGCATATTCCAGAGTGCAGCGAACACACAAGAGAGGTATGAAGCAAGAACCAACATGTCAATCTGTGAAGCTGAGATGCATGTTTTATTTACTTTCTCTATAAATAAACACTTTAAGATGCACTTTTTTGAAAAGCATTCTGTTTTTTTAATGTTGCCCTTGTTTTTACTTGAAGTGAGTTAAAAACATTTATTAGAAGTTTATAAATAATTAATTCAGTTCAGAGGTATACTGAAATAAACTGAACGGTATGTGGGATGGTATGAGATGCTGATACTAGGCTACTTCAGTAAACAGGATATGGCACTGAATCATAACACAAGTTAGAAATGACGGTCCGGACCTGGGCCTGAGGAAATTCTCTATAACCGGACCTTACTGACTTCTAATTAAATACACCTGACCTAGAAGGAAAAGCGGTTTGGAAAAAGAATGGATGAATCACATACAGCGTCTTACACGGTATATATAGCAGTGAAATGCTTTCACAACTGCCCAATTACATGATCAGAATCAGAATCAGAAATACTTTATTGATCCCAGGGGGACATTGCTGTGATAAACATAAGACACAAGACAAACATCAGAATTATTCTGAAAGAATACAGAATTAATATTTTTGAATAAAGTGCAAAGTTCATATGAATGAAAGAAACCGAAACTAGCACTGTGCAACTGATGAATGTAAGATGTGTGTAAGATGAATGTATATTGGTCAGTATAATTTTATATGATCAAATATTAAACAGACACCAAAAGTTGCAGATTAACACTGTAATTATAATTTGTTGTTATTATTTATTATATCAATTTATTGGTTGTAAAATAAACCTCAGGAGCTCACAAAGATTTAATTAATATGAAAATAAATCAAACAACCCACAACTAAACAAACTTAAACTTGTAGCTAAATTTAATTGAATCTACCGATTTAGTAAAAGTATGTACATAAACCTGTTGAGTGGAGATGTCATTGAGAGTGGTGTGATGTGAACTGGTACATTTCTTTACAATGGTCTTCGGAACCAGGTGTCACCAAGTCTACCACACACATATAGTATAATATATCCACCATCCAAATGCCCAGTGAACCTGTGTGTCCCACATGGGAGCTTGTATATGTCATGTTGATAACAGTACTCTAGTGGTAAATCTGAAATAATAAAATGGTCTTCTGCTGCTGTTTTGATTTAGAATGTCCTGCAGGTACCTGCATGTCTCTGCCATGAGTGGTTTTGGGTCAGAACCTTATCCCAGGCATCGTATTTGTAACCATTTTGTATAATAGCCCTCTATGATGTAGCTTTTAGTAGCTCTACAACACAAATGCGAGTAATTCTGACTACGAACTCTCACATTGCTAGAACAAGGTTACCCCTACAAGATATATGTTGGTTTGGTATTTTAATATTTCTTAACATTTAATTTTAATATCAGTATATTGTATTAATAAAATCAGGATTTCAATAAAGGTCATAGCACATTTTTAAATATTAAAGAGCATAAAGCACAGGCAGGTTAATTTTAGGGTTTGGAGTGCGTGCGGAACATCACTAGAACTTTATAATAAAGAAGTTTTGAATTTGTGACCGTACGAAAAACCTTGCCTATTAACAAGCCAAAACCAGGCTGCTTATGTTATGTTCTGTATTCTGTGATGAGAGAGCTTGGCGAGTAGTTCAGCGCTGTAATTTCCTACCACACAGTTCGCTTCCCAGAATCTCTGAGCATGTTGTTCAGGAGTGTTAAACTCGACTCCTCCCCATCTGTCTCGCTATTGTATCTGTGAATTTGTGCATTGCATTCTTTAAACACAGACTTCCTCTCTAATGCAATATGGTGGATATTTTCATTGGGGTTCACGAATAGCCTTCACCGCTGGTGTCAGGCCAAGCTTGCGTCCTGTAGAACTGTTATCGGAGAAATCGCACTACAACAGACGCTTTGCTCCCAACCAATTGGGCTCATCTAATTATGAAACACTAGATGAATTCGGAACAGATGCACCTCACCCTCCCCGTCCACATTCCTCTCTCCCTCTGCTCTCCAATTGTGGAAGCCATTTGGTCTTCACGTTGGCTCCACGTGGAGCTGAAGTCCTTGCCAGAGAGATCTGTGTTCTTAAGTGGATCTAATCTCTTTCGCTCCTTCTTGGGAGCTTTCAGAACAAAGGAAGGTAAAACGCCGTCCTGACCGCTCACCTGCACACGGCTATAGGTCTGTTAGCAGCGGTTGCGTTGGCTTGCTGAGACAGAAAGTGCTGCTCGGTGCTGAATTCACATCCTTTGGTTTTAATGACAAGGTTTGCCCCCCTCACTTGGCAGAGTGGCCTACCAATTAAGCACCTGCTAGTGGGGCCGAGAGAGCTAGGGCAAGGCCATCAGACCTCTGCAGTGCAGCCTAGCAGGGCTGCCTCTAACGCTTTCCTGTTTGCAGACAGATGGAAGTGAAAAAAGGCCACTCCGTTCCTTCTTTCACTGATCGAATCATTCATCCCATTTAACCAGCTCAGAGCGTGCTCAGAAAAAAGAAAAAGATCATTTCTTTGGCCCAGGAGCTGTGGACGGAATACTGCAGATAGAACTCTGGTGCCTGTTCATCGGTTTATACCATCATGAGTCACACTAGCTGCCAAAGCAGCTGTTTAGCCTTGCGACCGGGGACCAGATGAGCTTGTTGGATGCTTTCGCAGGCAAATAACTTGGATAAATACTTAAATGGAGTCATTACGGAGAAATGAGCATGCTCTTTTTGGCTTTTTGTCAGATCAAGACGTTTGATATTTTAAATAGGAAAGATGAGTAAAGATCTTTAGCGTTACATTAATGAAGATTTGTCTCTTCCATCACAACTTTACAACCTGCCGTGATTTTCCCAGTGGGGAGGTCAGTTGGAAGCGAATGGCGGCGCGAATTATCTGGTCTAGATCCAAAGAGATTGGAAGCCTTCCGATTTTTTTTTCAAACATGTTTGATTTTTAGGACGTCCTGTAGAGATGAATGATTCGGGCAGCAGCCAATAAGAGAGCTGAAACAGAAACTGCAGCAGACTGCAGAGATGGAATCAATGTAAATTTCATGTGTGGGCTCAGACATCAAGGCACTGTCTTTACATTTTCTAGTCCGCTGCTAGTTTGTTGTGAAACATTCCTTCAACCCCACATTCATCCCCAGAGGCTGACATGCTACACATTATGCTTGTAAAATGGAAAAATGAAAATGTCTCCCTTAATAACGGTGTCCGTCTACTATCTCTCTCTGCTGTCTGGAAACAAACTGGAGCAACAGACAAAACTAAGACCAAGAACTCCCCATACCTGGGGTAAAAACAGCCCCCTGTCTGTGTAAAAAATATATATACTTTCTAAACTGGGTTATCAATCGCAAAAAATATTGATGAATTGATGATTGTGATTCATTACAGAGCACAAATAAGTCAAATGGCAACAAGTAATTTGAGGTCAGAGCTCTGGATATTTCTGGTTGGTGGACTATTCTTCCAGCAGTGCTGCTGGAGTTAAACAACTCCAACAGCACTGCTGTGTCTGATCCACTCACACCAGCACAACACATCTTATATATTGTAGCTTTCCAAAGTAAAATATGTATCTCCTTTAGATTTTTACTTTTCCATGTTTTGAGTTCAGCGGCTAAAGAGTTCTCCTTCTCTGATTCTGTGTACCTGATCAGAGGAGGAGCACCTGTAACATCCCCCCCCCAACCAACCCCCCCCCCGTCTCCACCGCTGAAATACAGTATACATATAAATATACACCCCCCCACACCCTTCCAAAACATGATATCAACTAACCCCAAAAATTATGGTGTTCCTGGTGACATTTCTGAATATATTTAAATGTGGTGTGAAGGTGGGGGGAGACCTATAGTATCTTGAGGGGCTTCTTTCCCAAAGTTACCCTACCCCCTTTTTGCTTCATTAGCTAGTGTGTTTGTACCCACACAACAAATAGGAAAGAGATTCTGTGTGAACTGACTGTAACTATGCAATGCTCTCCAGATTGAAAATCTGTTAGGACTTTAATAGTTGTGTAGTGTAAGCTCAGCTTAACAGTATCAGTATACACTCTTAACAATGAAGGCATGTCAAAGTGCAGTCGTGTTCAATCCTGGTCCTGCAGTAATGCTACTCAGCATATTTCACACTTGCAGGGTGGTAATACTGCAGGGTAGTAACAATACTATAATAATACAGGCTTTCCTGCTCTCAACACACCTGATTCATCCAGGGAATTAATAAACAGCCCTTCCAGGGGTGACCTGGGTGTGTTAAAACACTACAACATGCAGGTTACTCCAGGACCCCAGCTGAGAACCACAGCTGTAGAAGAGCTACTTTTGGTTCTGCAGTGGAGGAGTCTTTAAAACTCTGTTCAATCAGTTGACAGGTTCTTTAGGAAACAGTGGTTCTTCGCTAGTTTTAGCCAATTTTAAACAACTTCATTCTTAATTTGCATAACTTTTGATTTTTTACTGACTTGCAACCAGTCGTTTGATGAATTTGCTCTTTGTGTGACCTCATACCTGAGTTATCATGGTGTGTCCTCATTTATATTCACTGCTAGTGCGCTGGATTACGCTGATAGTTAAATTGCTGCTTGAAGAAAAAAGGAAAAATTGGTCAAAACAGTGAGAGCGGTGTGTGTCAGTGGGAGAGGCATTCACCAGTCAATCAGAACTGTGAACATCAGAGTAAATTAATGAAAAGTGTTGGCTGATTGCAGTGCTGGCTCCTCTAGTCGTCTCAGGAATGAGAATAAAGTAGTGACCCCCCTGAGAAACAATCCTTCATTAGAGCTATTAGTGTCCAGACCGCCAGTGGAGGAAGGGCGGGATCCCACATGAATGTGCATGCGCACACATAGACATGCAAGCTCACTTTACTGACCAGAATTTTGCATTCAAAAGACCGCCTGGCCGCTCCGTTCGTTCGGTCGCTGTATACGTTCGTGTTGCCGAGCTTAACCATGCGTGGGTTTCAGTGTGGTCTTAATTCAATCTAGTTGTAATGCCCTATTTATAACCATGAACAGCACCCACCAGCCCGGTGGCATGCTCAAAGACTTGGGAATGAGTAATCACTACTCACTTAATTCCTGGCAAAGCAGCAGGTGGGCTACCTGGGGGATTAGTATGCAGGTACAGTTGTTTCCATGAAATGATTGTTCATTTCCTTGGCGAACGCTCACATAGGCTGCCGTCTGAGACGAACATGGCTGAAAGGCATTTCATTAAGTTTAAAATGACATACTCACTAGCACACAGAATGACTTCTACATTTTGTGATGAGTTGTGTAATTGATTTCATTAACGGGCAGGCAGCGAGAGCGGTCTCCGTGGCGTACAAGCACAGCCAAACCTGTCTGCAGCTGACAAGCCTTTAATTCGGCGAGCTCTACGCAAACGCAGATATGACTTAAGGGTAATCATAGCCACTGACAACTCATTTAACTGCAGGAGCAGTGTCTGGAGAGCCACTCAACTCATCTTCTTTTAAGATTACGTTGGCGTTGTCATATTGGAAATCATTCCGTATTATGGTGTCGGCATGGAAGACGAAACATGAAACATTCCCAGTAGCATTAACAACATCTGCACGTCCTAACAACAACAACAACTTACAATTTACAGTTAAAGTCACTCTTACTGTTTTCAGGCGTTCCCGTCTGCCTCCAGGTGTGGCCGCTACACATGGCCATACCACGTGTGTGTACTTGGTTTAAGGAGCCGGTTGCGCGACGCTGCAGTATGTTGTATACAGTGTATTGTTGCTGTCCCAAGAAAAACGTTACTCAATTTTTGTCGATTCAATTTTTCTACATCATTTGAACACGCCAGCTTCTGTTTATATTGTCTAAAAATTTCATGATAAATGGACCAATAGAAATGCTCCAAAATAGCCTAGAAATATTTCTGCTTCCATTGACTTACATTCAAAGTAAAGACAGTTTTTGTTCTCTCCTGTAAAGCTGCCATTTTGGAGATACTTGTTTTTCACTGGACAGTGACGTTATACATTGTACGGTATATACAGTGCCATTGTTATGATTTTGCCTCTTTGTGAATTTAAGTACTTTTGTAGGTCACTAGTGTTACTGAAGCTTCAGTAACACTAGTCACGTTTAGTAAAAGTGGTGTTTGACTAATAAAATAAGTTGTAGTGTGCTCTGTTGGTATATACAGACGGCTGGCTACCCCACCATTGGCTGACTGCTAACTTGTCTACATCTGCAGCGCTTTTGCAAGCTGAAAGGCAGCTAAATGTTAGGTTGAACATGATTTGGTTATGTGTCCTTCAAACTTAAACATTACCTTCTAAAAATGTGTAACAACTCACTCTTTCCAACAAACTTTACAAATATGTAATGACACAGGTTTTTTTTAGAGGTATCCCAGATATAATTTTCTAGTTTTTCTAGTCTATAAAGGACCAACTGTGTGAACTAATTTGCTACAGCGCCGCCCTGCAACAGATCAGTGCTGCAGCTCTGGTTAGATACAAATACCAAAGACAGAAACTCACTGATTGTGGGTGAAGCAGCTGAACAATTACCTTTCAATGGATTTGTATTGATCTTCTAGTTTCCCCTACTGGACAGCATAATGGTTTAAGTTTTCAGGAATGCTCCAGGATGTTGAACTTTGAGACCTTCAGGGGGGCCAAGAGGTTAGTAGGAAGTTCTGGTCTCCCCAGGACACCCCTGTATTGTTATACTGCTTTCAGGTCACATTGAAAATATTGTGATTATGTGAGGACCTCACATCAACACCACCACAATTTCCAATTTACTATTAGTTCTACGCTGTTAGCAATGTAATTAGTAGTTCATAACTAGTAGTATAGTATATATTTTGAACTCAGTAATGCAATTATCATGTGACTGAACTTTAAGTTACATTAATTAGCATGTTAATTAGCATGTGCTAACCAGTTACTTAATTCAATACCATGAAATACTGTATGGCAATTTGCCATTGAGTTTAATTTGAGATGAGTTCAGACCTTATAGTTCATAGTGTGTAGGGCAAGGATATTCCGGTGCCTGAGGTGAAACGCCTAGTTTGTGAGGGGCTGTTAGGGCACAAGTCATGAAATAATACTGTGATTCTGTTTTACAGTTGCTGTCTCCGTCTCAGGATAAGCCTGAATCTGTATGAAATGAACTGGCACAACTCTCCTTCAGATAGAGGGGCTCGTCCTCTCGGATTGCAAAAGCAAATGATTTATGACGTGGATTCAGAATGTACTTTGGGAAAGGCTTCCAGTTTAATTATAGCCACCGGCACCAGCTATACCTACCAAACATCCTCCTCGGCTCATAGTGGAGCATTTCTTAGGCTAAACAGCACTGTTAACGCTTTGAGTGCTGGATTTCCTCAAAACACACACATGATCTACTCTCTATTTGTGCAGGCAGTTCTATATAAGACATGGTCGTTCTCAGAATATGTAATTTCATGACTTTCATATTGCCCCACTGTTGTCAGTTGCATTAGATCAAGCCTCTGTCTGGCGTGTGATGTGTTACGGTGGAGTTCATATTCCAAGACGCGTCTGCAGCCCGCGGGCTGTGTCACTGTGGGATATTGGTTGTGTAACTGTAAGTGCTTCTGCACAGTCAGAGCCATCTCTGAGTGTGTGAGCTGAATTTCTTTATTCAGATACATAAGCGGACTGTGGAGAGAGGCCGGGATTGCAGCTTTTCCAAGTGTACATCAACACACTTGACAGTTGATGGCCGATAGCAGTCTCGCTTAGCAGCTTCATAATGGTTTCTTGTTTAAACTGTTAAAAGGAGCAGTATGTAAGATGACATGACTGTCAAGGAATCATTGTGAGATCAGCATCAAACCTCCTCTCTTCATTTGACAAGAGCTGCAGTTTCTTTTGGTTTTGGTTGCTACTTTTTTATTCACTTGTGTACATTTTTTTGCCTGTTTTTTATTTTACTGCTTAAACTCAAATCAAGATTCAGAGAAACTTAATTGTGATTGGCTGTGGGTTGATATTCATTTCCAAATATGTGGAACATTTTAGTCAATGCCTTGTTTGTTCATGTCTCTGACCATATTAAGCACAATTCATGTCATACATGTAGATTCAGTGATAACAGTACTAGTATAGGGTATTAGCCCAATGCTGTGCTCATGTACTCGTAGAGACACTAAAGGAGGGTCTGCTTGCATCGAGTTACTTACAGTGTGCCTGCACCGTCCTACTCATGTACGTCACCGCCTGGTTTTAGTCTCGGTGCACAGTGTGGCATAAGTTAACAAAGCTGCCATAGCACAGTTTGTCAGTGTGTGCTCAGCTGCGCAGTGAGTTATTTTGAATGAAACAGCTTTACTGATTATTGTCTGTAGACAGAGCCGTCTAGTAGCATGTTAATCAGGCTGAGTGTTTTCAAGTGTGAGCCCATAAATCATAGACATTCTCTGTTCTGTCTATCGAAGCGAACAGCGTGAGTCACCAAAGAACAAGATTTCTGAAATCTCACCGTGTATATCAGACATTCAACTGCAGCTCAGCCAGCCTATCAAAAAACTCCAACAAGATGTACAGCTCTGCAAGTGAGCTCCTCAGATTAGCTTTGGATGTGGTACATATTGTCACTGAGCTACAAAAACTGTTGAAAGAGACAGATGAGGAGTCGAGATCAAAACTATGAAACATAATTTATTTACAGCTGTACAGAAGCTCTTTTCCAACCTGGACCAACACCTGCTCTTCTCCCCTGTAAAGCTACAGTACTCAATCCACTGTATTTAATGTAACATAGGTAGTTAATGCACTGCATTGATAATCAGCCGAAGAGTTTCTCTGTTAAAGCATATTGTAGTTCTTCCTTACAGTTATTTAATGTTAAGTAGGTAGCTCGTCATATTATCTGCATTGGTGATTTCCAAAAACATATCACTACATTTTGAAGGGAGACGATTATGAGTATATGTTGGCCTGGCTTTAATGGTGGCTTTACATCAAGCTTGTTTGGTGTGAACCAAACTGTCTTTGTTCTGGTCTGTTTTAACAGGTGTGAAGGACTAAGAAAAGTGTGATGCACCAGAAATGTGTTAGGTTCAGAAATGTGATAACTAATGCATAATTAAACTATTTAGTCAGAAAGAATTACATATCAAGCAATGCATGTTTTTATTTGTGTATTTATTTAGTTATTTATTGATATTAATCAGCTTGATGTTCAGGTGGACGTAATAGGTATAATAACACAAATATATGTTTTTTGTACTTTATACTTTGAAAGGCTGTTAAAAGTTAAAGTCTGTCATTTTTAATGTCAGGAATTGTGACAGAAACAGTGCACTTCTATTTTTTGGCCATCCAGTCGAATGTTTAGGTGTACAATGTATTGCGGTGTCGGACTACCCAAACCAAAAAAATAAGTCACAAAAAACTCTGCTGCAGACTTCAGCAAACAAACCAAGTGTGAAAACAACCAAAGGTGCATTTCTATCTGTAGTTCAGTTACTTTAATCTAGAGCAGAGCAAATGACATGCTGCTGCAATTTTGGTCTGGTTTGCTTAACATTTACACTGACATGTAACATTAAACCTAAAGATGTAAACAGAAATAATACGGAGAATTGTTTTTGTTATGGATATCTTTTCATATTTCTCATGAGAGATTGCGTGTTACTTAGCATTTCCAGCCATGTGTAGTGGAGTGTAATAACTATATTAATGTACTGCTTTTATAGTGAAATCCTGGCACATTGAGTATATCATATTATGAATGTGTGCAGTTATATGTGTGTATATGTGTGTGAGCATTTCACAGTGGCCTAAAGTGTGCCTTATCCAGATTTAAAAACTGAAACTATATGTTTTTTATAAATCAGAACAATTATTCAGAGCTCAGGAAGAGATTAGCCAGTATCTAGTTTCAACCCGGTAATTGTATATATATAGAACTAACTGGGATGCACTGGTTTGGGAATTGTGAGCTCATCCTGATATCCACTTATCCGGCAATGCTGATACATAAATAGTACATATATACATATAAATAATAATTAACCCGTACCAGGTTTCACTTCTCCTTTTCAATTCTGATGCACCACAAAAGTGGTATTTCTATAAAACTGGGAACTGTGGGTTGGTCCTGATATCCAGTATTTTTCAGGTACTTATCAACCAGCGCTGATACATAAATATTTATAAACTGAATAAAACACAGCCATGTCAGCACAGTAGCCCAGCATCACCTAAACGCTCTGCTTCTCAATCAGAAGCCTAGCCTTTATACTTGTTCTCTCACTCTTGACATATACGTTCACGTCGCTGGGAAGCGAAGAGCGAAGTGACTGGCCTTGTACTTGTACTTGTTTTTCCACATTCTGTGACAGTTTGAAAAGAAGAATCAGAGACAGTGAGCATTGTGTTAGCAGCACACGCTCCCAGGCTCTCCAGCTTAGGGCTTTGTTAACCTTTAAGCCATAACCTCTAATTTTCCCAACTGATGAGCGAGAGAGCGATGAAGAATAAACGATTTTCCTGTCAGGCTCTTGTCCAACTGCTGACACGCTCCAGCAGTCTTCCAACCCAAAATTAAGACAGTAGAATTAGTTTAAAGTGCTGAAAGAGAGACAGACAAACGCTAAAGAATAAAGATAAAGAATAAATTAACTCCTCTCCGCTTTAAGTGCAGCGCTGGCGTTAGGACAGTATGTGCTCAGTTCATAGTGCATGAGCTGCTTGTTTAATCTTCAATAAATTAATTCTATAAAAATTCTATAGCTTCTGTATTGATGTCAGATATTTTGAGTGATGCCTTGGGTTAAGAGGTTGGTGCATAAAG